>JAEQBH010001621.1:0-20000 GCA_016808115.1 Tetrastigma voinierianum
GGCGGTCGTGTGGGGAAGAAATCGTCTCCTTCTTCACCCCTATCCAAGAGTGCTCTCATGCATGGCAAAAGACTAATATTTTAAAATATTTTATTTTGATATTCTTCTTCTTTTGTGAAATAGGAATTAAAAGTTGATAAAATAATATTTTTACTTGAAAAAAATTATTATTCCTTTTTAGTAGATAATTTTGTTTTATCTTTTTCCACCGTATATTTAAATTGTTTATTATTGCTTAATGTGCACACCTGAGAAAAAAAAATCAAAACAAAGAAAAACCATAATGCAAAAACAATAGGATGACATTCCATCGGATAAAAATAGGAGCAGATCATAAGGAGAAAAATGGAATTTTGAATATTTTCATAAGAGCTTTTAAGAAAAGCTATGATTTGCAGTTTTTCTAATTAGAGGCTTTATTGAGCAATCATTTATCAGATTATTATGTTCTTACATACAATAGGCGATTCTGAGCCTTTAGCAAGCATCTCATAAGAAACTGATTTGGATGAATAGTTTGCTTCAAATCTGCTCAACCAAGCACCCCCATAATCTTTTTGGCCACAGCTACCTATAAAAAGCATCCTTTTCTCCTTAGGTTGAACTAAGACTGTTTCTCTCTGATCTATTAAACGACTGGTCAACGTGTTTCTCATACTTCCCGTCAAACAACAATGGAGGCCCATTCCACAGCGGCGATCCCGACGGAGAATCCGGAAGCTAGCGGAAACCAGCCGCTGGTGCGAAATAAGTGCGCGACGGTGGCTTGATACTTCCGTCTCCGGTTGCAGTGAAGATCTTTACGGCGCCCAATAAACTTCCAGTATTCGGGTTGCAAGTGAAGATGCTGCGGCGCCCAATACTTCCAGTACTCAGGTTGCAAGTGAAGATGCTGCGGCGCCCATGCTGATATTCAGGTTGCAAGTGAAGATGCTGCGGCGCCCAATACTTTAGATGCTCGGGTTGCAAGTGAAGATGCTCCGGCGCCCAATACTTCAATATTCAGGTTGCAAGTGAAGATGCTGCGGCGCCCAATACTTCCAGTACTCAGGTTGCAAGTGAAGATGCTCCGGCGATCCCGGTGACCAATTCGGAACCTAGGAACAACCGAATAGCTGAAGAAGAAGAAATAAGGGAAATAAGGAAAGCATTCGAAAATATACTGATGGTGGCTTTGGTAGCAGCCGTAAAGCTTTGCGGCGGGTTTCACTCTACCTGGCGGTTACGTTCAGAGTGGGAGCAGCAGTGACGAGGGCATGGCACTCTTGTCTCTCCCAGACAATAGTACTGCAATTAAACAACGGCATTTTTTCACATATTTTGTGGTTGCAGATGGCACAGCCATGGTGCTTTCTATGTGCGCTGTTGGTATTTATTTCCTGGCGGCTTTGCCTACAAAAAATAAGAAGGCCCTCATGGCATCCTTAATCTACGGCTATTGCCTCACCATGTTTGCCATGGTTGCAATGGTTATTGCATTTGTTACGGGGCTGCCTGGCTCATTACTGCCTCAACTCTTCCATGGCTGGCAATGCCATCAAATTCATCGTTCTCGGCCTTTCTCCTTTTGTTTTTCCTTCTAAGGTGGGTTTATAATGAGTGTCAGAGCCAAAGATGACCGACCAAAGCCAGAGCCGTAGCCCCAGTCGGACGGACCTGGACCGAAACACCAGCGGAACTTCGGGATATAATTTTCAATTCATAATTTCATATAACTATAAGGGTTTTTTTTTTTACAATTTGATTAAAAAGAGAAAGTAAGGAATGATTGCTTGAGATGCATGGATTACAAATTATAAGTATATAAATAATATAAGTATTTAAAATATATAACTAAATAAAATTTTATATTTATATATTCTATAAAAATTAAAATATATAAATATAGTCTTTATTTTTATATTATTAATTATTTGATAATAATATATTTATAGTTTACTTATTTTTATTATAATTTTAATTATCAAATGTTAATATATTTTTGTCAATTATTTTTATATTTAAAATCTAATTTATTTTAATGATTTAACAACACATGAAATTAAAATAAGTTTTTAATAAGAAAAAGAGATAAGGAACAATTGATTTGCATTTAAAAATAGTTTTTTATTTTGTAGGATTTTAAATAGAAAATAGGAGATGAAAAGTTTTTAAAAATGGTTTTTTTTAATTTATAGCTGGTTGTATTCCAATGCACTAATATGAGAATATTTTCCCTAGGCAATTGTACAAACATTTTGTTTCTTTTCTTGAATTATTTTTTCACTAAGATGCTGATTCTGTATGTCTGAAGCTACAAATGCATTAAAATGAAACTTTATGTAATTTTAATAAAAGTTTTGATTATGATATAAATACAAAATTCAGCTAAATTTCAGGACTTTTTTTTTTTGTTAATTTTCCTTATTATATGTATTGATATTGTTATTATTATTATATTTTTTTTGAACAGAAAAATAATTTTATTGATTCGAATTAGCAATACATAAATGATGAAATAACATTTAAGTTAATAGTATAATAATGGGTTAAGCACTATAGATTTGATAGTTATTTCGCATTTGATATTCTTATTGTGTTGATATCGCTAATTCCACGACCCCACATAGTATATTGATGTGAATTAGTTGATTTCTTATCGGTGATCAAATATCGCTTTCGTGTCAGTCATTGTGCTTGAGATAAACGTCGTAATGGCGATGATGATACCAACGAATAAAGTCGCATGAAAATGATGATAATCACGTATCCAGTTATTATTATTATGATTATTATTTATTTATTTTATTGACATAGAACCTTATGAATCCCACATTCGAAACAGAACTTGAACTCATTGATTTCAACTTGATGAATCAAATACGAAGAAATAGTTTAAGAGTGGTTGATTAAATGAACTTTGAAAATTCAGTTTCGGAAATTTGAACTTCCATCAACTTTTGAACGTGACCAAGCTTCGTTAGTAACACATTATAACCTCTTAGAACCCACTAAAGCAACATTACCCACCTTTCTGTGAAACCATAACATGTCCCAAAGGTAAATTCCGAAACTTGTCTCCTAATTCAGGGGATGCACTGAATAGGAGATCAACCAATAAGAATGACGAACCTAGCTACTTCCTCATTCCTCAGTTGCCCGTTTGGCAGCAAAACCAATCCCAAAATCACCCGCAAAACCTAAAGCTGTCAGCCACGTTCTCATATTTCTCCTTACTACTAATCTTCTTAAGAAAATACGGCTTAATTATCACTTTCAAATGACAATGTAAGGACTAGGCCATCGACACCATTCCCCAATGGGCCCTCTTCTCATTGAATATATATCAACCACAAACAACAAGGATGAAAATATTGGTTTTTGACGGATATATCTAAATGCTAGATTTGGATATCATGATGTTTATAAGATGATCAAGCTTTAAAGATAGATTCGATTTATATATTAAAAATTAGTTTGAAGGTATATGAAATAAATAATATCAAATTGGATTGAAAAAACATTAAAGTCATTTTATGATTTATACAAAAAACATTAAAATTCATTTATTTATATTTTAGACCACTCTAAAAAAATACTATAAATAATTTCAAAATATTGTTTAATAATTTTTTTAAATTGTTAGTATTTAAAAGATTTGCACAATCGTTTTTTTTTATTTAAATTTTTTCAATCTAATTAAATTTTAATATTAATTATTAAAATTAACATAGTAATTAATAAGGAAAAACGTTCATTTATACCTGGTGTAGTCTTCTCAGTTTTTGTAATAATTAAATTGGTATTCTCTTTCGTTCAATTTTAGAAAATAAAGCTGTTGTTTAGGGTTTACATGTAAATTATTAAAACACCTCCTCTCTACAAAGAAATTTAAATTATCATTTTTTTCTCATTAACTCTTTATCTTCTCCCAAAATTATCGGCTTTTTTTACCGTTTCTTCTTTACTCTTAGCAAATTATTATTAATCAGTATTGGGAAGGTGTAAAAATGCCAATCTTTGTTGGAAATAACTTAGAAAATTGAAAATCAATTAACAGGGTAATTTAGTAGAATAAAGATTAAAATTAGGAAAAAGTAATAATTAACAACTGATTTTTTAAAATGGCGGATAAATAAAAGCAAAGCGAATAACAAAACGTCGGTCGTTTTGAAACAAGGAATGATAAGAAGGCGTAATAATTTATTCGTTTAGCGATCTTTTTCGTATTTTTTTGTAAATAATTAGTGATGGTAATTATTAAAGGAAAGACGTAATAATTTATTCGTCATTGATCTTACCGTATTTTCTGACTAATTAATGATAATAATTCTACTCCGTTTAAATAGCAGGTCGTTTAAGGTTTTGCGTATTGAAAATTATTAAAGCAACTCTCTACCAGCAAAAAAGACTAAATTATTATTTTTTATATTAACATAACATCTTCTCCCAAAATTATATTTTCTCATTCAGTTTTATCTTAAGAAAAATTATTGTCATTATTGAGAAGGTGTAAAAAAATGCTTCGTACTTGTTGAAATAACTTCAAAATTTGAAAAATCAATTAACGAGGTAATTTAGTAGAATAAGGGTAAAATTGAAAAAAAAAGTAATAAATTCTTTATTGATTTTTTAAAACGACAGATAAATAAAAGCGAAAACCAGCTCTCTAAAACCAATGAGTTCTTTTGTGGAGGAGTATTCAAGGAGAACTATGATAGTGATATTAAAATTTATTAAGAAAATAACTGTTTCTGTGCCCGTCTCTTCATCTGCTATTTAACAACACATAATGGGAATGCTGATTCAAATATTGTCTTTTTTTTTCTCAAAATTTTCAATAAAAAACGGAAATAACGCCGATATATCACCCCAAACCGATATATCGGCGATATTTATGATTTTTTGCCAATATCTATGTCAACCGATTTTCGATGTTGTATATCCTAACAATTGATACCGATACACGATGTATCGTCGATATATCGTGATATTTTAATCACTGACCACAACTGCCCCACCTAAGCCACAACTTGAGAATAATTTGGATGAGCATGAATGCATGGAAGACAGTGGTATACCAGTCATAATCTATCGTAAAACCAAAAGCTGGCCAGCCACATTTTCGGATTTCTCCTTAGAGATCTTATCTAGATCAAAGGACAATGTAGAGACTGGGTCATCGACACCATTCCCAATGGGCGCTACTGTGAGAAGACCGTGGTATACCGGTCATAATCACTCGCAAAACCAAAAGCTGCCAGCCACATATTTCATACTTATCAAGAAAACACCGTTAAATCACTTTCAATTAACGACGATGTAGGGACTGTGTCATCGACATCATTCTCCAATGTGCCTCTTCATTGGATGATAATATATATAAGCGCAATTACCCCACCTAAGAAACAACTTGAGCATAAAAGACTGAGAATTATTTGGACGAGAATGGAAGAACGTGCATGGTATACCGGTTATAATGGGGCTACCTAGCTAGTTCTCATTTTCAATATTTCCTTTACCGGTTATAATGTTTTAGTCAATTCCAAGAAATAAAAGACTCAGACAATCTGCCCACCTTCGTAAGAGGCTTTTACAGTACATGTGTGGAGCTAGCTACTTCTCTCATCTATCCATCTCCATTATTAGCTCTTGAAACTGCTTCGCCCCAGGGAAAGAAGACAGGATGGATCAACTAATCATGGGTCAATATTCCAATGCCTCTAATGATCATGGCGTATAATTAAACAACTTGTTCCCGGTTGCAGCGAGGATGATAAGCCAGACCGAAGACTACATACATGGGGCTGAGCAAAAACAATAAATGAATAAAACCGATCGAAAAACTGAATGTAGATTTCAGCCAACACTTTCTATGAGGGAAAATAAAAAGAGAGAAAAATGAATAAATAAATTATCATAGCAAAGCAACTCCAAGAAGATTCCACAGGAGCTAGAACAGAGAGAGTCCACTTTCATAAAAACAAACTCACAACTAGTTAAAAATTTATCAAGAGTAGTTGTTCACAAGTAAAAGAATATAAATAGAAAATTCATAAAAACAAACTCGCAGTTAGTTAAAATTGATCCAAAGTAGTCCGCCACAAGTAAAGGAATATAAATAGAAAATTCATAAAAACAAACTCGCAATTAGTTAAAATTGATCCAGAGTAGTCCGCAACAAGTAAAGGAATATAAATAGAAAATTCATAAAAACAAACTCGCAATTGGTTAAAATTGATCCAGAGTAGCTGTCCACAAGTAAAAGAATATAAATAGAAAATTCAAATATGAACAAATCAAAGACATACATACATACATACATACATACATACATACATAAATATATAAATAAATAAATATATATATATATATATATATATATGGCGTAAATCACTTTGAAAAATAGCTACCACCTTCCACAAGGCCGTCCTCACTTGACTAGCATTACTGTAGTGGAAAATGCTTTGTTCAAATTACTGTTGTTTATTTAATTAAGAAACACACAAATATGAGGAAGCTTGCAATACTACAAAAATAACACAATGCTATGTAAAACCTTGAATAAGGTTAATTAAATAGTTCTTGTGAAGCAATCAAAAACAACCATCACAAGTTCAATCTACAGATCACATATGTTAGTAGCAAAAACGGTATATCGAAGAATTTAACATGTTTTCATCAAAGGAAGCGAGGACAGGTGTGATGGATGATATAGCAGTTTTATCTAAGTTAGGGTTGTGAGGTAGAACTTTGGTACTGGGTAAGGGATAGGTTTGGTCTCAAGGTTATAGAAATTTAGTTTAGGGTTTATATGATTGAATTAAGGTTTAGAATGAACGATTTTAGATTTAAAAGGTTCGAGGTTTGGTTTGATCTGAAAGCAGGCGCTTGTTTTGGTAATTTGAGGGTTTTGGGTTTTTTGGAGTAGGCGGGGCTATGGACAAATTTGGGTTTCTCGATGTTAGGGATGGTGGTTTTTATTGTTTAAATAAACAAGTATTTGGAAAGGTTTTAGAAGTATAGAACTAGATTTGGAAAGTTATGGATTGAGGTTGAAAAATGGATTTTGTATTATGGATGATGGTTCTTTAAAGATGATGGGATGAGTTGAAATTGTATGAGGATAGAAACTTATTATATATGACTAGTCTAGTACTACTCTCTCTCAAATGGCATTCAACAAAAATTTAATCCATTGTTCTTGATTGTACACCAGGAATTATAACAATTTTCACGACCCCAATAGCATTTTGCCATAGCATAAGGACTGTTGTTTCACTATGTAAAAGATTAGATTGGGCATTTTCTTCATTTTCAAATTTTGTACCAATGTACCGAGACATATCAAAGTTACCTACCTGGTAGTCTTCATTGCTTCTCAGGCATTTTCCACAAAAAATGAGCAATTCCAGCTCCAATTGCAAGCTGCAATGAAGAAACCATGTTGTAACAACACATACAACTTGTGCATTTTGGAAAACCATTATAAACATAGCATTAAGATAGATGCTAGAAATGGTGTATACCATCTATAATTGTGGCATTAGGATCTTTTGGCATAAGCATTTCTTCCCCCATTGGCCCTGTAATCTTCACTTCGGCCCCAGGCTTCAAGTCACTGAAATAGAAAGAGATTCAAAGCTCAAGTACATTAACAAAGCATGCATCTTTAGAGTGATGTCTTAACTGAGAGACTAATTTCCTATACAACTGTTTCAAATGCAGGGGTGAAGTGAGATCAAAGTGTTCAACCTGCATCTTTTTGTAAGTTGGGAATCACATAAATGATAAAACCATAATTCTTATAGGCCTGCCTGATGTTATGCTTTAGCCTTTTGCTAGCATGAAGTTTCATTTCTTTGGAGATGGGGGAAACAATAATGAATAACTTAAAATGGAAAATGTTTTCCCTCTGGTCTGTGGGAAACAAATATGAGGGTTATGAGAAACCTTTCATTATGAATATTTAAGTTGTATCTTCTAGGTTCATTGTCTTCCTAAATCATTAAAATTGCTTAAGTTTGTGCATACATTTATTTTGCCAAAAAAAGGTAGAATAATGAATTTAACTTGCATTTTTTGATTGAACAATGAGAAGGAAGAAAAACACTATACTGAATGAACTGGTATTCATTATTTAGGGCAAGATAGGAGGAATAATTCAATCGAAAATCATATGATAGTGGCGGCATTGATAGCAACGGTAACCTTTGCGGCGAGTTTCACTCTACTAGGAGATTCTACGTTCAGTGGGGCTTGGCGGCAACAAGGGCATAGCGGTCTTGTCCCTCCGCAAAGCGGAAGGGACGAGGAACCATATTTGCGGATCACACACACGGCTGGAGAAAGGTCGAACACGGATGAAGTCGATGCGACAAATAGGGTAGGAGCAATTTCGAGTCGGATAGCAGGATTCGGGACTAATGGTGTACTGTACAAAATTAGCGAGTAGAGTTGGAGAGAACAAAATGAAATGAGAGGTGTGTATAAAACATTGTGCTTAAGAATTTGATTCCATAGCATACAACAGTTCTTCAAAGCCGAGCACGAACTCTAGAGCGAAACAATAGGAAGAAGAAAGGGTTTAGGAATGCGAGAAGAAAGGAGATTGAAAAGTGTTCAAAGTTAGAACTACTTGAATTTATAGGCAAAGAGTATGATTTAATTAAAAAACCGAATTTGATTTTAAATATTCAAAAACCGAATTTGTCCCGGGTCCATTCACGGGGGAGTTGCAGTGCATTGATTTGCATTAGAGTGGGCTTCGACCATTTCTTGTGCGAGCGAGGGCTCCCCTCTTCTCAAGTCATGTACAAGCCTATAATTGGGTTTTAGTATATAAACCCTATAAAGACTCGTCTTTTTTCCATGTGGGACAACACCTTTTTGAAAACTATTGTTTACTAACACAATTATGCAATTAAACAAAGGAACTTTTTCAAATATTTTGTTGTTGCAGATGGCACAGCCATGATACTTTCTATGTGCATTGTTGGTATTCATTTCTTGGCGGCTTTGCCTACAAAAAGTAAAAACCCCATCAAGGCATCCATAATCTACGACTATTTTCTCACCATGTTTGCCATGATTGCAATGGTTATTGCATTTGTTACGGGGCTGCTAGCTGTGCTACCTCGCTCTTCCATGGTTAGCAATGCCATCAAATTCGTGGTCCTTCCAACCTTTCTCCTTTTGTTTTGCCTTCTAGGTTGGTTTATAGTCAGAGCCAGAGTTCGCACTATTATGAAAGAGACTTAATTATTATTAAAAAGGATGAGGTATATATACAAAATATACTACAATACACCTCCTTAGGATGGTGTGCAAGAAATAACACCTATATTGTTACATAGGTAAAGGAGTCAAGACCGAGAGAGAGATTTGGTGAGAGCATTAGCAAGTTGGTCACTACTGGAGACATGAACCACACGCAACTCAAACGATTGAACCAGGTCACGAACAAAATGATAATCAATCTCAAGGTGTTTCATGAGAGAATGAAATACAGATTGGCCAGATAAAGCGCATCTGCTTGTCCGAGGTGGGCAAAGATCCACCGCAAGAAGTTCCAAAAATGATTTCACCCATTGCGCTTAGTAGCAATGCGCGCAATGGCACAATAATAGCCTCGCCAGGCGAACGAGCAACGTGTGTAAGTTGCTTAGTAGAACTTCGTGAAATCGACAAAGTACCAAGGAAAATAATAAAAGCACCTTTGGAGGTACAATTATCTGGGTTACCAGCCCAATCCGCATTAGAGAAGCCATGAAAATGCAGTGGAGTGTTTGCAAGAAGCCGGATACCAAGGGATCTCGTGCCATTAAGATAACGAAGCAGGTGTTTGACCGCTCCCCAATGGTGTTCAGATGTCACGTGCATAAACTGGGAGGTTTATTCACGGTGAATGAAATGTCTGGTCGAGTCACTTGGAGATGCTCAAGGCCACCAACCACCCGACTCGTGAATGCAGCATCGACGGCGCCGCACCACCTGGGCATTAGCGTCGTGAGAAATGCCCACAACAAGCAATGTAGAAACAGGTTTGGAGTCTAGCATGTTATGTTTGCTCAAAAGATTAATAACATACCTTTGTTGAGATAGGGGAAGACCCGTGGAAGTGGGCAGAACCTCAACTCCGCAAAAGTAAGAAAGCACCCCGAGATTCTTTATGGAGAATTTAGAGTCAAGTTGTCGAATAATATTGTCAACAAGTGAGGGATCACTACCTGTAATAATCAAATCATCAACATAAACCAGGAAATAAAGCAGCGCATTATCGCGAGAGTAAACAAAGAGGAAGGAGTTAGCATGGGATGTGACAAAGCCAAGAAAGAGCAAAAAGGTGTGGAGCTCCTAGTACCAAGCTCGGGGAGCTTGTTTGAGCCCATAAATAGCCTTTTGTAAGTGACAAACATGATGTGGATAATCAGCGTTGCG
The DNA here is from genome assembly GCA_016808115.1 of Tetrastigma voinierianum. NCBI lineage: Eukaryota > Viridiplantae > Streptophyta > Magnoliopsida > Vitales > Vitaceae > Tetrastigma > Tetrastigma voinierianum. The sequence continues at coordinate 10,420 of JAEQBH010001621.1, forward strand.
CATGCCCTATGGCTACGCCTATAAACCTCCTCCGTAAGATGCCCATTAAAAAGGCATTATTGACATCAAGTTGGCGAATTCCCCACTAGCAATTGAGAGCAATGCTAAGCATAATACGGACAATGATAGGATTGATTACGAGACTAAAAGTCTTGTGAAAATCAATGCCCAGTTGTTGGTGAAAACCTTTAATAACAAACCGAGCTTTATACCGTGCAATAGAGCCATCATGATTATATTTAATATGAAACACCCATTTGTTGGCCACTATATTCTGCCTCGGGATCGAGATAACCAAAGTCCAAGTATCGTTTTGGATGAGAGCATCATATTCTTCCCGCATTGCCTTAACCCACTCCTGATCCTCTAGAGCCAGTGATAAGCGAATCCGCCTGAGGGGAGGGAGTTAGTTTCGAGGCAAATATTTGGGTTAGGTCTTACATGGAATTCTAGAATGGGTCTGCATGTGATGATGGTTTAGTAGGGAGAGTAGAAAGGGGGCTAGTAGAGAGTTAGCGGAATGGGTGCGGTCGGAGGAGAGCTAGGTGAGGGCAGGATAATGGCTTCGACCCAACACCAAATGTATGAAGGCCATCGGAATGGAGGCTGTGGGGCTGCAGAGGAGAGTAGGCTCAAGCAGGATGTGGAGCGATGGTGAGGAAGGTAGCGACTCATGACCACACGATGGGCGAGGTCATGGCATATGTATGAGATAGGTAGGTCAACCAGGAGGCCTGGGGAATGTAAGGATCACAGAGTTCTGGGTGAGGTAAAGTGGGGTAATTAGATTGAGGTCGGTAGTATAGGATCCCAAATGCAGTCCTCATGTCTTTCTCGGTTTCTCCCTCACTTAGAGTGCCTTTCTTTGTTTTAATCCTATACTCAAAAAATTATTTGTGTCTCGTTATGTCAAGTTTGTGGAAAATGTTTTGCTATTAGCGTCCCTACCTCCCTCTGCCACACCATTGATAAAAATGGACTTTGCACTCCTCGCTCCATTGCCCACCTTTGGGCGATCAAGTTTGTGGGAAGCATAGGGACATAACCAAGAAAAACATAAGCAACCGAAGACAGAGTTTGGATGGGTCAGGAGCTTTGTGGAATAACTTTTCAAAAAGGGAACCAAGAGAAAAGAAGCACTAACTCTGTGCATTCTATTCATTAAATAGACAATAATTTGTTTTTCTTTTGGTTTTTTTTAAAGCAATTTGCTTTCAAAATTTCGATTGTTTGTTTTTATTTTGACATGACTTATTTATGAATTTTTAAAATTTTCTTCTAAATAGAAAAAGCCAAAATATTTGTATTTTTTTTATTCAAAAAAGCCATATTTAAAAAAAAAAAACTATATTTTAAAATATTCCTAAAATATTCCAAAATCTTTAAAATCCACACATAAAATTCTAAAATCTTTATTTTAGAATCAATAAATATTCAATTATTAATTTTAAATATTTTATTTTAATTATATAAAATAGATAAATATAATAATTATTTTTAACAATGATAATAATAAATTTTTTATCAAAATAATTTATCATTTTTATATTTTTATTTTTTATTAATATATTAAGGTGTTATGCATATATTATATAAATGTTTTTCATTTTATCATAAGAATAAAGTTAAACTAAGATATTAATTTTAAGCATCTAAAAAACAAACAACTTAATACTTAATAAAAATACAATATTAAAAAACAAATAAATTCATACTTAATGCTATTAAGCCTTATTCAGCATTCAACTAAATAAAAGTTATATTCAACATTCAGTAAAAAAAAACAAACACCCCCCTTAATCTTTATATTCATGAGTTAAAATAAATAAATGAGTTTAAAGTAATAACTAAAAATAATATTTCATATTTAAATATATTTTTATTTTCCTTCATTTTTCTTTTCTTCCATTTTTTCTCTCTATTTTCTTTTTCTTACATTTTCCCTCACATTTTCTAAGAACCAAACATGACCTAATTAAATGTTTATCCTTACTCTGTAAATATTTCTTTATTAGCTATGACATCCAACTTCCAAGTTAATTTGATACCAGACAATTGTTAACATTGTATGAGACTATGAAAGGTTCCCATAAAATTTAAGGGGAAATATATGGGAAAGAAAATAAAGAGGAAAAAAAAATTAAAGAAAAAAAAATTAAAGTTAAATCTAATAAGCTATTTCAAATATATTTTATTTATTTTAACTCACACATAAACATTACATATTTTAAAATTGTAAGAGTAATTTTATATATATATATATATATATATATATATATATATATATATATATATAGTTGATTTTTTAAGATTTTTATTAGACAACCAAAGACAATATCATTTTCATTAACATTTGTTTCTTTCCTTAATTAAATTTTTTCTATGTTTGGTTCCAAGAAAATTTGTGTGGAAATACAAGGGAAAGAAATAGGAACAAAATGAGATTAAAAGAAAACAAGGGAAAATAAAGATAGAGTGCGACGACGCTCTTTTCAACTGGACTACTGAGCTGTTGGAATCGCTGGTCTAATCGAATCAAGGCACTACCCATTGCCTGATCGCTGGACCCCTCTCGTAAAACAGCAGTGCAGTGACGGCGCCGCCCCGCCGCCCGATACTTAAGTTAGTTCTTCTCGGAAGAGAATACCAACCGCTAGTGGAATGAAGTATTGCGCAAACATGACTTTCAATCACGGTGCCACTAAGATTATGATATGTTTTTCTCCCAATTATAAGACCTCTCTCATCGACGATTTCATCCTTATCGCCGATTAATATGATAATTAGAAAGAAGCATCGTAATTATCTTACTTCCCTTTATTATCATTTAATTCGATTTACGTGATACGCCCTTTAGTCAGTCCGCGTATCGCCCTCGAGCAAATGAACTGGCCTGTTTTGGGCCTGCAGCCCGGCTTCACTGCCCCCTGCTTTATAAATCTTCTTTTTAAACCTACTTATCATTTCACATGAGAATGCTAGTTCGAAGGCCACTACTTTTGTAAACCCACAAGAGTTGAATCCAAAATTTTATTTTATTTTTTACGCTTCAAACCACTTATTTATTTTAACTCAATAATTTAAATTAAATAATTTAAGAATATGTAAGTTTTTTAAATAATTTTACTTATTCTCCAAAAATTTTCATTATCCAACCAAATTATTTGTTCTAATTAAAGTGGTAGTTTATGATTGAGTTGTGAGATCTATTTTGTGTGGCACCTTAATTAATCTTTTCCTTTCAGTCCATTTGCAAAACCATCAACTGTATAATGTAGCTCTTTCTGCTTGTTATTTCTTTTTAAGGAAGGTTTAATTTCAATTTATTCATCACAGCGAAAGATATTGGTGTGATTGTACCTTTCAAGACTGGCTAGTGAATCTTATCACTGTAGAAATGGTGCTAATATTTCTAATATCACTAAAAAAGAAAAGAAAATTATGGTGCTTTTCACATGTCAATACGGTAAAAGATGGGACTTCTCTAAAGCATCATCTTCATCTATAAAACGCATTATAAGTTCATTGCTTATTCATGTTTAGATTGTTAAAAAAAAACACGTACATTTTTCCCCATTATCTAAACATAGTAGGAACTATATGGTAAAAGTAATGTATTAAAAACCTAGACGTTTATCGAATCTAAAAGTTACTAGTTTAGGCTTATGGCCAAACCGGATGATTGAATCGCATCAACCCGATTAAAAACCGGACCGAAAAGTCACTGGTCACACGTATTCAATTTCTGAATAAGAGAATGTGGAACAATTGGAACCAAAAACAAAAGGAAGAAGAGTGGAACGATGAAGGTGGTAGTACGTTCATGCAACAAAAAAGGATGTAGCACAGCTTGCAGGCCATCGATAAATGCAATCACCATTGCAGCCATTGCACACAAGGTGAGCGTATAGCCGTACCATACAGAAGCATGGACGGTCTACTTATCTTTTATAGGAAACGATGCAAAGAAATAAATACCAATAGCGCACATAGAAAGTAACATGGCAATGCTATCTTCCATAACAAAAGTTCTGAAATCTAGCCTTGTTGCATTTGCCATGTCTCGGTCCTGCTTATTGGTGGTATTGCTGTTAGGAGCGACAAGACTGCCATGCCCTGGTTGTTGTTCCCACTCTGAACGTAAATCCACCAGGTAGTGTGAAACTGGTATGAAGGTTACAATATATGAGTGCCGCCACTATCATATGGCTTTTTATGGTTTCTTCATTTCAGATATTTCTTCTCTTTCTTTCCTTTCGCTGCTTCCTCTATCATCCTTGAACTCTAGTACTGAACTGGATGGTCTCATTCTAACTTTGAAATCTCGCGTCCGTCTCTGAAAGCATGGATATGTTAGAATGTATCTCAAATTCCTAATTAGTATCTATTCTTTCAAAATAATACTGTGGCAGTTATTATTTGATTTGGCTATTATATTACATTTCTCACAGAATAAAGATACATATATTCTTGCAAGAAGAAACAGTTCTTCACTATAAAATAAGGAAAGTTGTCAGGTACATCACTATAAATATTCAGGGTTAGGAGATGAAAATTTTATGAGATAAAGATCAATTTATAAAAGCTATATGAAGTCTCACTATAAATGTTTTGGGTCATAAGATGAAAAAGTACATCATGAGATAGAAATAAGTTTGTGGAGACTATATGAGGTGCCTAAAGATGTAAGAAAGACCGGGAGATACCCAAGTGGAGTAAGGAAATTCACATTTCATGATATTAATACAATAAATGAGAAAACATTGAATATTTCGGGAGCTGAACTGTATATAACTTTATCCTCTACTATTTTCTATGTTACAAAGGAAATATTTTCTCTTATTTATGGATTTAGGCGCGCATGATTGATCAAATCATGTTAAAACCCTGTGTATGTTTGTGCGGATTAAAGGTTCCACACATATTCAATCAAATACTGACAATAGATAGGAAATTTGAAATTGATGAACTTACCCTTAATCTTACAAAGGTGTCCAACATGGCCGTGAACATGGTTTCCGAAGGTATGAGATTGTTGTTATCTTTAGTGGAAGGAAAATTGTCAAATTGCTGGAGTGGTGTCTGTCCTTCACCATTCTTCTTATTCATGAGTCGTCTCACCCTTAATGACATGTTTGATTGCTTAAAACTATTTTTCGCTCAAAACATGAAAAACATTAAAATTTGTTTGTTTTCATTTCTATATTCGAAAAACACAGGGAACACCAAATTAACAAAAAAAGCTGTTTTTTAGAACAGTTTCTAAAGATTGAAACCTAATAGGCCCTTAAGTATCCTCTTGTATTGTTTTCTGATTTTGTGTGTAATATAATTTTCTAATTGATGTAGGATGTCAAATTAGAATAAAAATTACTAGTAACGTGGGGATCATAACTCCTTCATATATAGATTACTTTAGGGTTATCTATTTCATAATTTTATTTCAACTTATCATCATAAAAGTATAAATTACCTTTAAATCTCAACACGTAAAAGGCTCACACACTATCATGCACATATATTATGCTCAAATTACCCAAATAGTATTCACATATAAGCTCAATGTTGGATTAAGGATAAAATATATCCTTTGCTATATACCTTGGTCATTGAGAATTACGGCAGAATGCAAAGCCGTTCGACCCTTGATACCACCATGAGCTGGTGAAGAGAATTTGTCTAGGATCACCAGCACCAAGTCTCTGAATCCCCGGTCAGCAGCTATGTAAAGAGGAGTGTTGCCTTAAGAATTAGCACCATAGGAGAACTCGGTCACCGCCTCATGCAAGGCTGTGTCTCCTTCCTCAGCATCACTTTACAAACTGCAGCACCCCCTAGAATTAAGGTGAAGGGCATTGGAAGTGGAGACATTACCGAGGAGGCCATTCCAATGATTTGGGAAATTGAAATCCACACCCAGCTTTTTAGAAGGCCTAGCTAATCTAAAAAGCATCCGTTTCTCCCGAGGTCTTGATCTAAGACTTATCATCAAACAACAATGGCCGATTCCAGCTTTAACCAGACTACAACAGATCAGTCCGGTCAGGTCGCAGCTGATCAAGATGATGCTACAGATCAGTCCAGTCAGGTCTCAGCTGCTGAAGATGATGCTACTACTGCGATCCCTTTCACAAATTCAGCCGGTAACAACCCCAGAAGAAGAAGAACCACATCTGAAATAAGGAAAACGATTAAGCTCATACGATAGTGGCGCCACTGATAGCAACAGTAACCTTCATGGGCGGCTTCACATTGCCTGGAGGTTCCGTTCAGAGCGGGAGCAGCAATGGTGGCATGGCAGTCTTGTCGCTCCCTATTACAAATGCCAGAGAGGGCACGGACAGAGACAAGGCAATTATGCTCAGGAATCGTTTCACTTTCTTTGTTTTCGCAGATAGCACAGCCATGGTACATTCTATATCCGCTATTGGTATTTATTTCCTCGTCGCTTTCCCTATGGAAAGTAAGAGGCCCCTTCTGGCAGCCTTATTTTACGGCTATCTTCTCACCATGTTTGCGATGACTCGCAATGGTTATGGTTTCTTTGTTATACTGTGCTACCTGGCCTTCCACGCCTATATTCATTATGCTTCCAGGATTCTTCCTTTTCTTTTATTCCAGCTATGCTTATAATGAGGGTCGGAATTCGTAGTACTTAATTTTTTTTTTATTTTGTGGAGCGAAGATTGATTTGCTACAGCCTCGATCTCACAAACCGTTCAAACCATTGAGCAAGGCTTTGACTTGGTTTAATCTAACCAGGGAATTGTCTTTTTTTTTTCTTTGTAGTCGGTCATGTCTTATCTAGTCATGACATTACCAATTTGTGAGGATAAATTTCATTCTTGATACTCTCTCACTCATTGTGACGCCTCAATTGGGGTCCTATCACAACTGGCCAACCCACGGAATTTTGTCTTGCATTTTCTGCATCTAAGTCTCTGTACTTTAATCCACTAACTACCCACGAACACCGAGTTACTCGGCACCACTTCCATATGTCCCTTCATCGGGACCCATTCATTCATATTTAAATCTAAATTATGAAAAGAAATTGAATAATTACAGTCCGTATGGATCCAATCACGACCCTCTTATCATAATTACATACCCAACTATTTATACAATAGTGTAAAAGAATTTTATAAAAATCATTTTATACAAAACACTTTTTACAAAAATGTTACTCAAGTCCACATGTCAGCCTCCTTCAAATCATTGCTCGTATGAAGCTGCCTCCTCGTACACTCCCTTGCACACCCCAAAGGAGGTCCCACGACGATACGAACAAACGCCCGCAGGTACTCCTCCTACAAGGGCTACTCCTCACCTAAAATGCACATGCAATGGCAACCATGAAAACGTCCAATCACATTCCATATAAATAATGCAATCTATATGGAATATTACGTGTCATGCATGAGATGAGACTCCTCATGCCCACAACCCGAGTCCCGACCGACTCCCGCGACACCCGCACGCCAGTTAAAACCGCCATCGCTAAGCCACCCAACGACTTAACCCATCGACAAATCTCCAATATTCATTTGAATTTTATTAAACCCGTGTGTCATTTAGGTTGCGACCGGGGTCTCGTGCTTCAGACGCCTTCCAAACTTTCGCGAACCTCATCACCGGATACATGTCCACCAAAAATAAAATTCGGTATTTTAATTGGGATCGCACCCATCTTCGCTTTCACCCAAACACACGAGATTTATTATTCTTATTGTTTAACACAACCATGAGTCTCGATTTTGAACGTTGTCCCATTTATGAACGCACCACACATTCACCAAGCACCCGCGAATAATCAACACCACGCACACACCGACTTGACGCGATGTTACCGCAGATACAAACGCGATTTACGCTATTTTACTATGTCATGCTACATGCACAATATTTATAAATTCTGAACAATTATATTTCCTCCATATAATTTCCATTCATCACAATTTCCATGTTAATACATCACACAAACACATATTAACGTGATTTTTCCACATAACAACATATTATTCAAATTTTTTGCCATAACACATAAAAAAAACAGCACACACAAATCAAAATCGCCTCTAACCGCCTAAAATAGTCTCCGAAATCCCGCCCGCATAAATCGTAAAATAGTCTCAAATTCTACCGACGTCTCTAAACCAAATCCCAAAAATTAAATCTAGACTATTTGAAAACAATTCAGTACTATGTCCTGGACTGGCTCAAAATGGCCCCAAAAATTTCACACTCAAATCCCAAGATTTTGGGATTGAAATTTATACCTCACGGCTCAAAAGAAAACTCCAAAGCTCATTAAATGCACCTTGTGCTGTAATAATCCAAGTAAGAAAATTCTCTACCTCGTGGAATTTGACGAAATTCCAAGATTTTGGTACCCATGCATAGCCCGCGATGCATGGATCGACTTTTTTTCTCGAAACATCGAGTTTCGACCGTCGAAAAGCCGGAAAAATCCCCCTTTTCTTTCTCTCTCTTTCTTCCTCTCTCCCTATCCGTTTTCCCTCTCTCTCCTTCCTTGTTTGTTTTTCTTCTTTTTTTTCCCCTGTTTCCCTTCCTTTCCTTCCTTATCCCACCAAATTCCCACTTTCTTCATGTTTGTTCCTCTCTCATTTTTCCATCTCATTTTTCTTTTCATTTTCTCTTCTTTTCCTTTTTTTCATGTCTCCTCTCTTTCTATTTGATCGTCATCCATCCACCCAATTTCCTCCATGCCACATGTCATCACCATGTTTTTCTTCCTTATTTTCTTTATTTTCTTTTTCCCTTTTATTACATCATAACACACCTACCAATGCGAGCCATTTATTCTATGCACCACATGGTTTCGCGATGTGTTACCCATTGGGGTGTCATATGGCATCCACATGATCATGCCATGTGTCACCTAACACCCGGTGTCTCGAAAAATGTGAAATTCCGACTGTCTCAAAATCCGACGAAATTAGATGGGGTAACTAGATTTCGTGAAATGAATTCAACGGTGGAGTCCGTTTTGTCATCCGAAATCTAGAAAAATCCCACTTTTTCTTTTGGGACTATTCCAACAAATTACCGTTTTACCCTTTTTTTTTGAAAAATTTAAATTTAAATTTAAATTTTTCGGGGATTTTACAACTATAATTAAGAACTCTAAGTTGTCAATAAGACCTACCTCAAGGGGTTAAAAGTATCTAGGGAAGGCATGGGATGGGTGGGGGAGGGAAGGGATTCAAGATTGAGTCCCTAATGACTCTAATTTGTGAATAGATATAAAAAAATTAAAAAAAAAAAGATCTTTGAGTTTTCTTATAAAACTGAAAATTAAAATTTGAAAATTTAACCCTCTATCAAATTTTGAGAAAAATGCTTTTTCTTGTAAAAATGTCATTTGATTTTAAATAACCTTTTTTGACAAACTAATCACTTTGTTACAATGTAGTAATAAATAATGACTTTTTATGTTAGTTTTGGATAAATAATAACTTATTTTAGATAAATAAAGTAAATATAATAAGTCTACATATAGAACATAGGGAGTGGAGGGGTTCCAAGTTCGAGTTTTCACTACATCAGAATCAAAGCCA